>OY982569.1:13325026-13337451 GCA_963859945.1 Euplagia quadripunctaria
CCAACTTTTTAAAAATGTCCTCCATTATGAGTGTAAACAGTTTTGGAGAAAGTGCTACTCCCTGTCTAACTCCTCTCCGGATCTTGACTGGCTGGGTTTCTGGTGATAAGTTAACCTTTATTATTGTATTTTGGTGTATGTTTTTTATGAGGTTAATATTGCGGTGATCAATACGGGCATTCTGAAGAGACTGAACCACTGCCCAGGTTTCGATGCTATCAAAGGCCTCGTTGTAGTCTATAAAGGCGATTCAGAGTGGTAATTGGTATTCAGTATTTTTATCAATGATGACTCTCACAGTTAATATATCTTCCATAGTGTTAAACCCACCTCTGAATCCGGCTTGTTCATCGGGTTGATAGTAGTCGAGTTTTTCAGTCAAACGAGTGGTGATAATGTTTATAAACAGTTTGTACAGCTGTGATAATAGACTGATGGGGCGGTACTTGTTCAGGTCTGAATTGTTCCCTTTTTTAAATAATAAGATGATCACTCTCCCACTTTTCGGTATTCGGCATTCTTCTGGACACTTATTAAAGAGTTTCACGAAACCAAAAACAGAGTGTTGGAGAGACACAACACCCGGTTCCCCACGATGTTAATTAAAAAAGACTATTTAATATCAAACATATCAAAACGGGAGCAGTAAGCGTGCTTCAGCGGGTCGTTATATATATTGTGTACTATTAAACTTAAAGTATACATTTAATGAACAGGTTACTTGATATATGAATTCGGTGCGGTTATAAGAAGTGATGACCTTTAGGTTCATTATTTTCAAACATTGCATAATGCCTAAACAATATGTTTTAAGTGTGACAAATATATTATATAAAGTATTTTATTTAAATTACAGGAAGTTCTAGATCACGGCGATGTAAAAATTATGGAGGAGCAGTTAGCGAATGCAATCGAAAGTATTGTTGTGAGTATTAATAATCTTATATTAATATCAAATTCTTGTAAATTTATCAACGGAAATGTTAAAATCCCACTTTAACACTCGAAGAGTGTCCATCAAACGCTTCACTATCTGTTATTATAACAAATCTTTACATTACTTAATTGAAAGTAGAAAACAAGACATGCAAGTGACATTATGCGAGGGTAGAAATTATCTCTTGTAACTCTTATTTATCTACTTATGTTGGTAGCCCAAGCTGCAAGAGTGTTGCTCACTACGACAACACTATATTTAAATATTAGTACTTTAATTTTTTCGTTGCTCGCTATTGCTCGTATATCTAAATGTATCGCTAGAGAAAAAAACCAGTATTACATTACCTAGTAGTTTTAAAAGTCTTGATACCTCTTCATAAAGAAATACAAATGATTCTTTATTGGAATTAATAGTTGAAAATTAATCTGTTTGTTTCAGAACTGTCCATCTTGTGCGTTGGGTACAAATGCGATAGTTTGGAGCACGGACGTCTAGTAAAGCGTTTCGTGTAATTTTATGTAAGTTTGTATTTGATTACATTTTTAAAATAGCTTATCTTTGTGAGACGACTCGTGAACAGTCCATTCCTTATTTAAATTACAATTATATTAAATTTATTGATAAATCTCATCTTATCTACATCTTCTTTATTAGCGGAGAAAACTATATTGAATGTCCAATTAACTTCTCCCATGTAATGTCTCCTTCTTTTAAAGAAAATATATTTAAGAATTTTGTTGTTTCGAACATCGAAATAAGGTTGAATTGGTTTTTTTTCAGGTGTAATGCCTCCACCGACCTCACTCTGGTGCCTTCATTAGATAAGCTGTTAGCCACTACGTACGAATTGTAAATATATTTGTATCATATTAAATAATACTCCTATTTTAATGAACGTAAGTAAGCGAATAATGTCGACGAACAACGTGTACCTACATTCGAAATAAAAATCTTTTAAGCATAGATGGCGATTTTTACTTTTTTGTTTTGTCCGTTTCTGTGCCAATTGTGTTTTGATGTTAAACTTGCGTGCAATAAGACTTAGTAAAATAATAAATTATTCAACATTTTTAGGAACCCATTCTTGATAAAATGTTTTTTACATCTGTTGTTTTACGGTAGCCATATTATTTCCTGTATTGGATTATTATTTTGTTTGTATATATTATGTATTTCTTGCAAAATTTTATAAAATGTTTAATTGCAAGCAAGTGTTGTTCGTGTAAATAATATTATTATCGATGACGAATCAATGTTTTGTTTTATTAACAATTCGAGTCACTCACGAAATTAGATATTTGTATCCTTCGCTATTTTATATATTAAAAAATTATTTTATTTAGAAGATGATTCATTGGTCAATTAAAAATTATTATTTGAAAATATGTATTTTTATTTAATTTTCTTCTATTGAGGTTACGTGCATGCATGACTAGAACAAAAGTAGATTTGGCATAGATATTTGAGTAAATTAACCAGTGTAGCTAGAGTTGTAGTCATCATGGAGTTGAAGATTATAAGATTATAGTCTCTTCGAATTATTTTTAAAGAATAAAAACACCGTGGGTCACCCCGTGGGTTCACGTCGGTAGTGCACTGGGTGGGGTTCGAACTTACAACCACTTGAACGGAATTACTTATTGCTTTGACCCACTTAGATTTTAAAATAATTATATAATCTATGTTATTTGAAAGAACTTAATACTCACAGTGGATTTTTGTTAATTCCTTGATTTGTTGATTTGAATCTTCATTGGTCGCTTAATCGCTGCGTATGATTTATCGATTATATGTATAAAGGTTTTACCCAGTCATTCTTGGATAAATAGTTTGTAGGATGACCAAAGTAAATAAAATTAATTTAGAATATAAAAACAAAAGAATTTTTTTTACAGTATAATTGGCAAACGAGCAGACGGGTCACCTGATGGTAAATGACTACCGCCGGCCATGGGCACTCAAGAGTCACAAGTGCGTTACCAGCCTTTAAGTCGGGAATAGGAGAAGGGGGGAAGAGGGGTAGAGGAGGGGGGAGAGGGAAGAGTTAGGGCCTGCGGTAACCTCACTCACTCGGCGAAAAGCAATTCAAGCATTGCTTCACTGCCACTTTTCTGTGAGGCCGTGGTGTCACTCCGGTCGAGCCGGCCCATACGTGCCGAAACATGGCTCTCCCACGAAGAATATTAAACATTATTTACCAGAAATTACCAATTACATCATATCATATTTAGAGTTCCATTAATAGTCTGAGAAATCCCATAACTTGGACACCCTAGTTTTTTATATATTTGGTAACATAAAAAGTAAATAATTTTGTTACAAATCTTACACCAATGTAAAATAAATAAAGAAGAAATAAAAAACCTTGTTATAATTAGCACAAGGCATGACAATGCATATCATTAAATCCAACTCGGATGGGCAGCTTTTGGGAAACTCCGCTGATTCTTTTCGTCCAAAATTCCTCATTTCCTGAAAATAAAGGTTTTCGACCAGCGTGTGTTACCAGTGACAACATGTGGATTCGAAAGGTGGTCGCTCAACGACCTATGGAGAGGGCTATGCTTTGTGTTTCTTTGCGCGATCGAATCAGAAATGAGGAGATATGCAGACGAACGAAGGTTACCGACATAGCCGAACAGGTCAGCAAATTTTAGTGACATTGGGTAAGGCACATAACACGTAGAACGGATGATCGATGGGCCCGAAAGTTCTCGAATGGAGACCATGGACCGGAAAGCGCAACGTAGGACGTCCATTATCATGGTGAACAGATGACATAGTAAAGATCGCATTCCGTCGGTGGATGCAGACCGCTTCCAACCGGTCTTCTTGGAAGCCATTAAGGGAGGCCTGTGTCTAACAGTAGACGTCTATGGCTGAAATGATGTTGATGAGGATTCGTAGCATGTCGTCAGAAACGCAAGTGGTCAATCAAATACGCATTTCATAAGAAAATGCATGTTGACAGATACGCATCTCGTCAAATTTGCACTACGTCAAACACGCAATTTGACAGATGCGCGTCTCGACAGATACGCAACTCGACATTCAATTAAGAAATTCTATTTAAACGCTTGTAGTCATATACGCAACTAGTCAATCAAAGTAATTTACTATTTCGTATGTTATCATTAAACAACTTAATATGTTTAAGGAAACAATTAAATAAACATGGAGGATACATTATATTGAACTAGGAATAGATTTCTAAAATGCAAAAAAAAAAACGTTTTCCAATAAATCTGAAGTGAAAGTCCCAACTTGATGATAGTAAACAAGATAAAATTGAAGTTTTTGTACACCTATTCGTTCCATTTAAATTTAGGCTCTATGATCAAACTACGAATATAGTTTCTGAAGTTTACAGCTTGCTACCAAACAAGACCGACGAAGCTTATATCAGATTTTTTATCTTTGATTAAACAACATTTAAACATATATAATAATATGGGTACTTTCACATGTGACTATGAAATGGCTACCATAAATGTGATTATAGAAGTGTTTCCTGCAACTAAAATATCAGGGTGTTACTTTCAGTTCCAAAAGGGCCACAAAGAAAAGGCAAAAAATTTCAATTTGGGTGAAACTAGTCAAGAACGGAAACTTATGAGGTTGGCGGTTGAGATTTGATACAATCATGTTGGGTCGAGATATTAGAAATTGTGCCAAAGAGTCCTAAAATTAATCAATTTCAACAATATTTTCAAAACCAGTGGTTGAAGAAAATACCAATTAGATATACTGAGTTGTTCTGGTGCGAAACAGCACTACTAATGTACTTGAAGGTTGGCATCACAGAATAAAATGAAAACTAATTACACAGGAGTAAAACATTTTAATTATATAATGAAGAATAGTAAATTTTTTCACATAAAAAAAAGAGGCAGTCATGGGACTGCCGACAGAAATGCGAACTTAAACGATACGACGAACTTAAAACATCACATTACTCTCCTACTCACTCAATCACTCACTCGCTCACTCGCCCACCCACCCACTCACCCACTCGCCCACTCGCTCACTCGCCCACTCGTTCACTTTCCCACTCGCCCACTCGCCCACTCGTCCCACTCTGCCCACTCGTCCCACTCTGCCCACTCTTCCCACGCTGCCCGCTCTGCCCACTCTGCCCACTCGCCCACTCGGACACTCGCCCACTCGCTCACTCGCCCACTCTGCCCACTCTACCCACTCTGCCCACTCTACCCACTCTGCCCACTTTGCTCACTCTTCCAACTCTGCCCACTCTCCCCCGCTGCCCACTCTTCCCACTCTGCCCACTCTGCCCACCACTCTGCCCACACTGCCCACTCTCCCCACTCTCCTCACTCTCCCTCCCACTATCCCACTCTCCCACTCTCCCTTTCTAGATTCCCTCCCTACCTCCATCTCTCTCTCACTCCCTCCCTCCCTAGATTACCTCCCTCCCTCCCTCTCCATGTCTCTCTGACGCTGTACATGTAAATATAAGAAACTCACCTCCGTCTTAAGAATTTTTGATCTCGTCATAATTTTTTTTTTTTTTTAATATATTACACTCGGACACATTTTCCATACATTTTCGATCAGTTTTTCCTCGGACACATTTTCCATACATTTTGGATCAGTTTTTCCTCGGACACATTTTCCATACATTTTCGATCAGGGTGCACGTGACCATATTACACTCGGACACATTTTCCATACATTTTTGATCACGGTCCACGTGACCCTGAATTAACAAAATAGGCGTGAAAGTTTAACATTTTTTACCCATCTCACCACCATCACCCAACGCCGCTAAAGAAGTTTTCACTTCAAAAATCAGTCATAGTCATAGCGTTTGATGAAAAGTTATAAATATATGCTTGTAAGTTGGAGAAAAATGAAATAACTCCAATTAAATTTTTAAACAAACTTATTTATTTTAAGCTTCTATATTAAAATAATCAAAAATTATCCAATAACTAACAAGTTGATTCTCATACTGACGGTTATAAAAAATACTGATCATTATTTACTCTTTTATTTAACTAATTCTTTTGTTTACATCAATCTGGGCAAAATGCGTATCTGTCGTGTTGCGTGTCTGGTGTCTGTCGAGTTTCGTTTCTGACAAGTTGCGAGTCTATCCTGAGAGATGACGTAATGCGTATTTGACCACTTGTGGTTCTGACGACATGCTAGGAATCCGATGATGATGATAAAAATGTGACGCCGCCACATTTTTCGCACATAAACACACAGCTGAGAGAACCATAGACAGAACGTAAAAACGGTGCCACCGAGATGTGCTGATATATATATTTCGTGATCTACCCAGTCAGATCTCGATTAGCCCAAATTAACGATATGTCCACGACGCCGACGCTTATAAAGAGAAAATCCATATCTGCACCTTAGTATTTAAGGCCTCAAAAACCTGGAAAAACGAAATACAGGACCCGTGAAAGACGCCTGAGTAGTCGGGCAAAAAAAAAGTTTCAGAGAGAATCTTTTGGATGTATTTAATCCAGTCTGGCATCTAATTATGTAGGAAATGATATAGCCACAATTGACCCGTTAATTATTTTTTTTCAAGTCGGCGCTGAATGGATTTGTAATCATGTCGAGTATCCAGGTATTATAGGTCAAAAGCCACATTAACTTTTTTGTAAAGGTGTTCTTGGAAAACTAAAAGCATATGGACATCTGCTGTCATATAGCTGCCACCAGGTAGTGAAAATTATGTAGATACAATTTTATAAAAATTCCTTGAGAGAAAGTTTGGGGAACGTGAGGTGTTTAGTTTCATTTGATGATTTTTTTTTATTTTGTTTTTTGAGTTTTGAAAGTTATATTGCAATACACACTGATAGTTTATTATTTTACTAATCTATTGGTTCTTAAATATCTGTATATAATAATAGATTTTGAATAAAATTAGAAGTAGAGTAAGCAATAAGTTTGCATTGTAAAATAGTAAAAAGTATCACATCGACATTCTTTCGAAAAAGAAAATTCTGTCATGACATCTGCTGTCATACAGCTGCCACCAACCAAAATCGTAAAATCTGAAGCAAAATAATGGTTTTTTAATAACATGGATAAAATGTAAAAAAAAGTCGAAACAATATAATTATTAAGTCAATATTAATTAAATTCAAAGCATTATTAAGGTAAAATGATAGAAAACCTATATGTATACATATATTAAAACCTCTGTCGAGTTAATATATAATAAAAGGTTTTTATTCATCTTAAGAACTTGCACTAGCTATATGCTGCTTAATAGATTCATCATTATAATTAATATCATTTTATCTGTGTGTAATAAATGAATGTAGGTATTTTAAAAGAAAAAGTATGATATATGGGTAACATAATGATTATTGGAATCGATTTACATTAGGTACACTCTATCTGTAGCTGTATTTAAAACAGCAAAATAAGTTAAACAAATTTAATTATTATTTCTGCAGTTTCAATCAAGTCTGTGTCAGCGCACAAGGGCCCAAAGTCCGTCCAGTGCAAGAACTATCAAAAAACACCAATGCTCTGCTTCTAGAGGTCGTACAAATTAAAATAATACTATGAGTTTAAAACTCAACGCTTCAAACCACCATCCAGAGAGCACCATTTCCGTGACCTGTTCGTGTTTCAATTGTGAGTCCTTGTGTTGTTTCGCGAAAAGAGGTAACAATCATCATTTTACGTGTCCAATTTGTAACAAGCCAAGAACTTGTCTCTACCACAATGACCACAGAGAAGGTAGAAGAAATGTTAGTGACGACATAACTGCGCCTTATTTTAATTCAGCAAAGCGTAAGGCTAATAGAGACTTTGAGGAATTTACTGAAAATGAAGTTAATTATGAATCAGAAAGAAAAATATTACTAGAGATCAACCAGCCGCCGCATTCCTTAGATGAATACTTAGATCGCTTATTATGTGTAAATAAAGCAACATGTAAATTAAAGCAAACACCGCCATCGTTAAGTGAATATATAGACATTATATCACAAAACAAACGAAATCTTAATACATTGAAACAATATGTACAAAGTTTGAAAGAAGCGAAACCGTTGAATCCGTCTGAAGACTTAATTAATTCCGAAACTTTTATGGATTCTTTATATCCACAGCAATGGGATAATCGGCTCCCAGAAATATCAGGTCAGCATAGTAAAAAAGGTAAATGCAAATGTCATCCAAAATGTTTGGCTAAACAAAAACCAAGTTGTCAACATGTTACTCAAATTCATAATGCAATGATTTCATATCCCTTAATGAATTATAAGCACGAGTCTGCGAGCTTAAATACACATCCAGAGAGCACCATATCCGTGAACTGTTCGTGTTCACACTCTGAGTCTTTGTCTTGTTTCGTAAAAAGAGGTAACAATCATGATTTTACGTGTCCAATTTGTAACAAGCCAAGAACTTGTCTCTACCACAACGACCACAGAGAAGGTAGAAGGAACGTTAGTGACGACATAACTGCGCCTTATTTTAATTCAGCAAAGCCTAAGGCTAATAGAGACTTTGAGGAATTACCTGAAAATGAAATTAATTATGAATCAGAAAGAAAATTTTTACTAGAGATCAACCAGACGCCGCCGGATTCCTTAGATAATTACTTAGATCGCTTTTTATGTGTAAATAAAGTAACATCTAAATTAAAGCAAACACCGCCATCGTTAAGTGAATATATAGACATTATATCAGAAAAAGCTGCGTACAACCGAAATCTTAATATATTGAAAGAATATGTACAAAGTTTGAAAGAAGCGAAACCGTTGAATCCGCCTGAAGACTTAACTAATTCCGAAACTTTTATGGATTCTTTATATCCACAGCAATGGGATAATAAGCTCCCAAAAATATCAGGCCAGCATAGAAGAAAAGGTAAATGTAAATGTCAACCAATATGTTTGGCTAAACAAAAACCAAGTTGTCAACATGTTACTCAAATTCATAATGCAATGATTTCATATCCCATAATGAATTATAAGCACGAGTCTGCGGGCTTAAATACATATCCAGAGAGCACCATATCCATGAACTGTTCGTGTGCACACTCTTCTTGTTTTACAAAAAAAGGTAACAATCATAGTTTTACTTGTCCAATTTGTAACAAGCCAACAACTTGTACCTACCACAATGACCACAGAGAAGGTAGTAGAAACATTAGTGACGACAGAGCTGCGCCTTATTTTAACGCAGAAAAGCCTAAGGCTAATAGAGAATATAAGGAATTAACTGAAGATGAAATTAATTATGAATCAGAAAGAAAAATCTTAATGGAGACCAACCAGCCACCGCCGCATTCCTTAGATGAATACTTACATCGCTCATTATGTGTAAATAACATTAGTGACGACAGAGTTGCGCCTTATTTTAACGCAGAAAAGCCTAAGGCTAATAGAGAATATAAGGAATTAACTGAAGATGAAATTAATTATGAATCAGAAAGAAAAATCTTAATGGAGACCAACCAGCCACCGCCGCATTCCTTAGATGAATACTTACATCGCTTATTATGTGTAAATAAAGCATCATCTAAATTCAAGCAAACGCCGCCATCGTTAAGTGGATATATAGACATTATATCAGAAAACGCTGCGTACAAACGAAATCTTAATACATTGAAAGAATATGTACAAAGTTTGAAAGAAGCGAAACCGTCGAATCGGTCTGAAGACTTAACTAATTCCGAAACTTTTAAAAATTCTTTATATACCCAGCAATGGAATAATAGGCTCCGAGAAATATCAGACCAACCTAAAAAAAAAGATAAATGTGAATGTCAAACAAAATGTTTGGTTAACCAAATTCAAAATGCAATGATTTCATCTCCCATAATTAATTATAAACACGAATCCGCGAAGTTAAATACACAAGCAAGTAACGTTCTTTATGAAAACTATAAAGAGCCTTGTAAAACATCCGCATCCAACGAAAATAACATTTTCAAATACGATATTTTTAAAAAATTGAAAGAAGCATACATAGCGTGCAGTTGTAAAGTGTGCGAATGTATTACTCCAAAATTGATGAATGACGATATATGTAAATGCAAACCTTGTCAATGTGCAGAATGTAAGGGTTACGCTGCAGCACAATCGAACTCACGAGTTCCTACCGTACCTTACATTTGCAATGTATGTAATGACCACAGCGCACTAAAGACACAGAAGGAATGTGCTTGTGTACCTTGCGAATGCGAAATTTGTCACATGAATAATGCAGCTAAGTATAGCGATGTGCCTAAGCCATTTTTAACGCGCCAACCTTCGGTGGTAACATCTGTAACACGTACTGTCTGTACTTGTTTACCATGTGATTGCAGTCTATGTTTAGAAAGTGACACTGTCGTTCAAACTTTTTCCAACGATAAATACAAATGCTTGGAGAAATGTATTTCCAATTTTGATCATTCGACAGCTTCAATAAATGAAATTTATCGTCAAAAGGATAACAAAAACAAAAATATTAAGCAGAATTTTGTAGCCCTGTGTACTGGCATGCCTCGTTGGAATACGAATCGTGACCTCGAAACTAGACATCCTAAGACTTGCATTTGTAAAGAATGTGAATGCATAACGTGTGTTTGCAAAGAAAAGACTATAAACGCAATAAAATCCTCAGGGTTCTTTTCCACAATTGATGAGAGTGCTCATTTATTGAAATCAAATAGTGGCAACAATCATTATTACGAAAACAGGCCTTACAGGGTATGTAAGGCTTGTTCTCGAAACAGGGACCTGCTACATCGTTCCACTGATAAATGGGATAAACACGCTTCTTATTATACGGGTGATGAGTGCATTCGTTTAAGTGAGGGCCCAATAAACCAAAAAAATCACTTAAATCGCTGTCGATGCACTAATTGTCGATGTGAGCGCTGCATTGCTCACGGATTCGATTTTAACTATCCTAGTACAGTAGGCGTTTGTCCAATAAAAAAAGGTGACGTATTGAGTCCCTCAGACCATCAAAGCAAAATACAAAAACTGAAGTTAGAAGAAAAGGCAGCACCCACAACTTTATTTCATAAATGTGAATTAAGTTATAAAAATATAAATTCATATATTAATCCTCAGATGGAAAATATAAACTATCGTGGTATATCTAAAAACATATATCCTAAAGATGTTACATCCCGGCCATCAGTTAGTCGGCAAGCAAAGCGCGATATGGGAACAATGCTGTCAAAATCTTTTAATAGATGGAAAGTATTGAAATGTGACGCATATGTACACAGCCAAGAATTTAATAGAACAAAACCTTTACTAAAAAATTCTTTCACAACATCTAGAAGTCGTAGTAGTATCTACTCAATCACTGGATCGTCGTCTCAAAAAAACGATAACGGGACATCTATTTCAGAAGATAAAACGAAATCTTTAAAATTGTTCTGCCATAGCTCTCGTCAAGACAACTCTAATTACTTAATACGGTTACCAAAATTAGAAATAAAAAAAATTGCGTATGCCTCAAAGCTCGATGTACCAAACGACTTAAAACTTAGTACTGTAAAATCAAGCACAGAAAACATTATATTAGAAAAACAGGAAAATAAACAATCTCCTCATAATATTTTGCCAAAAGTCACGTCATCGAAAGACAATGGAAGTGAAAATACAAATGGCTCATACTCTAATGGGCAAGTATTAAACGACGAAATAGGAAAATATAAAACTAATAATTGTTTTTTACAGCCTTCTAACAATATTTTCACAGAAATTACATCGTCAAACAAAGTCAATGATTGCAAAAATAAAGTCTGTTATTCTCATGCACAAGTCCAACCAAAGGAGTCAGGAAGACATAAAACTAATGTTAATTCAAATGGTGAAATTGTATCCACCAGTTATCAACCTTTGAAAAGCCTTTCGACCTCTGCGATAACGACCCTCGAGAGTTTAATTATTTTAAACTCGAACAACAAAAGCAGCAAGGCAGCAAATAATAATGGCAATAACTTTAATTGTTTCCGTGTGCTGCAAAATTTAAAACAATCTAATTTAATTTCGAATATCTACAATCATTATAACTCACCAAAAGTAAAAATACGTGACCTGATGACAAACAGTAATTTATTGGACATAAACGATAATGAAAAAGCTCGTCGAACTTTAGAAGATGCAAAAAAATTTTCTTTACACCTACTAAGCTTGTTAGAAATGTATGAAAAAGCAAACAATGACTTTGTGAAAATCTCTGATATACTTAAAACTTCGTATACATCTCTACTCGATCGAAAGCTGTCACAAAACAAAAGTCAAAATTTCAACCAACTTGAAAACTTTCAGATAAATGTAAATAGCAAATCGAATTCGTCTTTCGAGGAAACCACGACTCAAACTTTGAATACCATTGCTAAACGTTTAAGCGATAGTAGGATTACCTCACAAAAATCAGAATTAAGTCATGTCAATGAGTGTACTTCAAATCAAGAGTCATCAAATACAGATTTCCAAATATTGAAGACGATAAGTAATGCAGAAAATAAAGA